>JAEIGL010000271.1:0-17205 GCA_018903715.1 Zaprionus davidi | reverse complement strand
TTTAAATTTTCAAAATTTTTCAAAATTTTCAAAATTTTCAAAATTTTTCAAAATTTTCAAAATTTTCAAAATTTTCAAAATTTTTCAAAATTTTTCAAAATTTTCAAAATTTTTCAAAATTTTCAAAATTTTTCAAAATTTTCAAAATTTTCAAAATTTTTCAAAATTTTCAAAATTTTCAAAATTTTCAAAATTTTCAAAATTTTCAAAATTTTCAAAATTTTCAAAATTTTCAAAATTTTCAAAATTTTTCAAAATTTTTCAAAATTTTCAAAATTTTCAAAATTTTTCAAAATTTTCAAAATTTTTCAAAATTTTCAAAATTTTTCAAAATTTTTCAAAATTTTCAAAATTTTTCAAAATTTTCAAAATTTTCAAAATTTTCAAAATTTTCAAAATTTTTCAAAATTTTCAAAATTTTTCAAAATTTTCAAAATTTTCAAAATTTTTCAAAATTTTCAAAATTTTCAAAATTTTCAAAATTTTTCAAAATTTTCAAAATTTTCAAAATTTTCAAAATTTTCAAAATTTTTCAAAATTTTCAAAATTTTCAAAATTTTCAAAATTTTCAAAATTTTCAAAATTTTCAAAATTTTCAAAATTTTTCAAAATTTTTCAAAATTTTTCAAAATTTTTCAAAATTTTCAAAATTTTTCAAAATTTTCAAAATTTTCAAAATTTTCAAAATTTTTAAAATTTTCAAAATTTTCAAAATTTTCAAAATTTTCAAAATTTTTCAAAATTTTCAAAATTTTCAAAATTTTTCAAAATTTTCAAAATTTTTCAAAATTTTCAAAATTTTCAAAATTTTCAAAATTTTCAAAATTTTTCAAAATTTTCAAAATTTTTCAAAATTTTCAAAATTTTCAAAATTTTCAAAATTTTCAAAATTTTCAAAATTTTTCAAAATTTTCAAAATTTTCAAAATTTTCAAAATTTTCAAAATTTTCAAAATTTTCAAAATTTTCAAAATTTTCAAAATTTTTCAAAATTTTCAAAATTTTCAAAATTTTTAAAATTTTCAAAATTTTCAAAATTTTTTCAAAAAAATTTTCAAAATTTTTCAAAAAAATTTTCAAAATTTTCAAAATTTTCAAAATTTTCAAAATTTTCAAAATTTTAAAAATTTTCAAAATTTTTTCAAAATTTTCAAAATTTTCAAAATTTTCAAAATTTTCAAAATTTTCAAAATTTTCAAAATTTTCAAAATTTTCAAAATTTTCAAAATTTTCAAAATTTTCAAAATTTTCAAAATTTTCAAAATTTTCAAAATTTTCAAAATTTTCAAAATTTTCAAATTTTCAAAATTTTCAAAATTTTCAAAATTTTCAAAATTTTCAAAATTTTCAAAATTTTTCAAAATTTTCAAAATTTTCAAAATTTTTCAAATTTTCAAAATTTTCAAAATTTTCAAAATTTTCAAAATTTTCAAAATTTTTCAAAATTTTCAAAATTTTCAAAATTTTCAAAATTTTCAAAATTTTCAAAATTTTCAAAATTTTCAAAATTTTCAAAATTTTCAAAATTTTCAAAATTTTCAAAATTTTCAAAATTTTCAAAATTTTCAAAATTTTCAAAATTTTCAAAATTTTCAAAATTTTCAAAATTTTCAAAATTTTCAAAATTTTCAAAATTTTCAAAATTTTCAAAATTTTCAAAATTTTCAAAATTTTTCAAAATTTTCAAAATTTTCAAAATTTTCAAAAAATTTTCAAAATTTTCAAAATTTTCAAAATTTTCAAAATTTTTCAAAATTTTCAAAATTTTCAAAATTTTCAAAATTTTCAAAATTTTCAAAATTTTCAAAATTTTTCAAAATTTTCAAAATTTTCAAAATTTTCAAAATTTTCAAAATTTTCAAAATTTTCAAAATTTTCAAAATTTTCAAAATTTTCAAAATTTTCAAAATTTTTTAAAATTTTCAAAATTTTCAAAATTTTCAAAATTTTGAAAATTTTCAAAATTTTCAAAATTTTTGAAAATTTTCAAAATTTTCAAAATTTTTAAAATTTTAAAAATTTTCAAAATTTTTAAAATTTTAAAAATATTCAAAATTTTAAAATTTTCAAATTTTCTAAATTTTTAAAAATTTTCTAAATTTTTAAAATTTTCAAAATTTTCAAAGTATTCAAAATTTTTCAATATTCAAAATTTTAAAATTTTCAAAATTTTCAAAATTTTGAAAATTTTTAAAATTTTCAAAATTTTTTCAAAATTTTCAAAATTTTCAAAATTTTCAAAATTTTTCAAAAATTTTTCAAAATTTTTTCAAAATTTTCAAATTCAAAATTTTCAAAAAAATTTAAAATTTTTCAAAATTTTCAAAATTTTCAAAATTTTCAGTTTTCAAAATTTTCAAATTTTCAAAACTTTCAAAATTTTTTAAAATTTTCAAAACATTACAATTTGCAAATTTTTCAAAACTTGTAATATTTTCAAATATTCAAATATTCAATATTCAATAATTTTTAAATTTTCAAAACTTTCAAAATTTTCAATATTTTAAAAATTTTCAAATCTTTCAAACTTTTTGTATTTTTAAAATTTTCAGTTTTAAAATATTCAGTTTTCAATATTTTTAGTTTTCAAAATTTTTAAAATTTTCAAAATTTTTTTCAAAATTTTCAAAATTTTCAAAATTTTCAAAATTTCAAAATTTTCAAAATTTTCAAAATTTTCAAAATTTTCAAAATTTTTCAAAATTTTCAAATATTTTTCAAATTTTTCAAAATTTTTCAAATTTTTAAAATTTTTAAAATTTTCAAATTTTTCAAAATTTTAAAATTTTTAAAATTTTTCAAAATTTTCAAAATTTTCAAAATTTTCAAAATTTTCAAAATTTTCAAAATTTTGAAAATTTTCAAAATTTTTAAAATTTTCAAAATTTTCAAAATTTTCAAAATTTTCTAAATTTTAAAAATTTTAAAATTTTCAAAATTTTCAAAATTTTCAAAATTTTTAAAATTTTCAAAATTTTCAAAATTTTCAAAATTTTCAAAATTTCAAAATTTTCAAAATTTTTCAAAATTTTCAAAATTTTAAAATTTTTCAAAATTTTCAAAATTTTCAAAATTTTCAAAATTTTCAAAATTTTCAAAATTTTTCAAAATTTTCAAAATTTTCAAAATTTTTCAAAATTTTCAAAATTTTCAAAATTTTAAAAATTTTTCAAAATTTTTCAAATTTTCAAAATTTTCAAAATTTTCAAAATTTTAAAATTTTTTAAATTTTTCAAAATTTTCAAAATTTTCAAAATTTTTCAAATTTTCAAAATTTTCAAAATTTTCAAAATTTTCAAAATTTTCAAATTTTTAAATTTTTCAAAATTTTCAAAATTTTCAAAATTTTTTCAAAATTTTCAAAATTTTCAAAATTTTCAAAATTTTCAAAAAAATTTTCAAAATTTTCAAAATTTTTAAAATTTTTCAAAATTTTCAAAATTTTTAAAATTTTCAAAAATTTTAAAATTTTTAAAATTTTCAAAATTTTCAAAATTTTCAAAATTTTCAAAATTTTCAAAATTTTCAAAATTTTCAAAATTTTCAAAATTTTCAAAATTTTTAAAATTTTCAAAATTTTCAAAATTTTCAAAATTTTCAAAATTTTCAAAATTTTCAAAATTTTCAAAATTTTCAAAATTTTCAAAATTTTCAAAATTTTCAAAAAATTTTCAAAATTTTCAAAATTTTCAAAATTTTCAAAATTTTCAAAATTTTCAAAAATTTTAAAATTTTTAAATTTTCAAAAAATTTTCAAAATTTTTAAAATTTTCAAAATTTTTCAAATTTTTTTCAAAATTTTTTCAAAATTTTCAAAATTTTCAAAATTTTAAAATTTTCAAAATTTTCAAAATTTTTTTCAAAATTTTCAAAATTTTCAAAATTTTTTAAAATTTTCAAAATTTTCAAAATTTTCAAAATTTTCAAAATTTTCAAAATTTTCAAAATTTTCAAAATTTTTAAATTTTCAAAAATTTTCAAATTTTTTAAAATTTTCAAAATTTTCAAAATTTTCAAAATTTTCAAAATTTTCAAAATTTTTAAAATTTTTCAAATTTTCAAAATTTTCAAAATTTTCAAAATTTTCAAAATTTTCAAAATTTCAAAATTTTTAAAATTTTTCAAAATTTTCAAAATTTTCAAAATTTTCAAAATTTTCAAAATTTTCAAAATTTTTTAAAATTTTCAAAATTTTCAAAATTTTCAAAATTTTCAAAATTTTCAAAATTTTCAAAATTTTTTTTTTAAATTTTCAAAATTTTCAAAATTTTCAAATTTTTCAAAATTTTTTCAAAATTTTCAAAATTTTCAAAATTTTTTCAAAATTTTAATTTTCAAAATTTTCAAAATTTTCAAAATTTTCAAAATTTTCAAAATTTTCAAAATTTTCAAAATTTTCAAAATTTTCAAAATTTTTCAAAATTTTTTAAAATTTTCAAAATTTTCAAAATTTTCAAAATTTTCAAAATTTTCAAAATTTTTAAAATTTTCAAAATTTTTCAAAATTTTTAAATTTTTCAAAATTTTTAAATTTCAAAATTTTCAAAATTTTCAAAATTTTCAAAATTTTCAAAATTTTTAAAATTTTAATTTTCAAAATTTTTCAAAAATTTTTAAAATTTTTTTCAAAATTTTCAAAATTTTCAAAATTTTTAAAATTTTCAAAATTTTCAAAATTTTCAAAATTTTCAAAATTTTCAAAATTTTCAAAATTTTCAAAATTTTCAAATTTTTTCAAAATTTTCAAAATTTTCAAAATTTCAAAATTTTCAAAATTTTCAAATTTTTCAAAATTTTCAAAATTTTCAAAATTTTCAAAATTTTCAAAATTTTCAAAATTTTTAAAATTTTCAAAATTTTCAAAATTTTTAAAATTTTCAAAATTTTTTTCAAAATTTTCAAAATTTTCAAAATTTTCAAAATTTTCAAAATTTTAAAATTTTCAAAATTTTTAAAATTTTCAAAATTTTCAAAATTTTCAAAATTTTCAAAATTTTCAAAATTTTCAAAATTTTCAAAATTTTCAAAATTTTCAAAATTTTCAAAATTTTCAAAATTTTCAAAATTTTCAAAATTTTCAAATTTCAAAATTTTCAAAATTTTCAAAATTTTCAAAATTTTCAAAATTTTCAAAATTTTAAAATTTTCAAAATTTTCAAAATTTTTCAAAATTTTCAAAATTTTCAAAATTTTCAAAATTTTCAAAATTTTCAAAATTTTCAAAATTTTCAAAATTTTTCAAAATTTTCAAAATTTTCAAAATTTTCAAAATTTTCAAAATTTTTAAAATTTTCAAAATTTTCAAATTTTTTCAAAATTTTCAAAATTTTCAAATTTTTCAAAATTTTCAAAATTTTTAAAATTTTCAAAATTTTTCAAAATTTTTAAAATTTTCAAAATTTTCAAAATTTTTAAAATTTTCAAAATTTTCAAAATTTTTAAAATTTTTTAAAATTTTCAAAATTTTCAAAATTTTTAAAATTTTCAAAATTTTCAAAATTTTCAAAATTTTCAAATTTTCAAAATTTTCAAAATTTTCAAAATTTTTAAAATTTTCAAAATTTTCAAAATTTTCAAAATTTTAAAAATTTTCAAAATTTTCAAAATTTTCAAAATTTTCAAAATTTTCAAAATTTTCAAAATTTTCAAAATTTTCAAAATTTTCAAATTTTTTTCAAAATTTTCAAAATTTTCAAAATTTTCAAAATTTTCAAAATTTTCAAAATTTTCAAAATTTTCAAAATTTTTCAAAATTTTCAAAATTTTCAAATTTTTCAAAATTTTCAAAATTTTCAAAATTTTCAAAATTTTCAAAATTTTCAAAATTTTTCAAAATTTTCAAATTTTTCAAAATTTTCAAAATTTTCAAAATTTTCAAAATTTTCAAAATTTTCAAAATTTTTAAAATTTTTTCAAAATTTTCAAAATTTTCAAAATTTTCAAAATTTTAAAATTTTTCAAATTTTCAAAATTTTCAAAATTTTTCAAAATTTTTTAAAATTTTCAAAATTTTCAAAATTTTCAAAATTTTCAAAATTTTCAAAATTTTCAAAATTTTCAAAATTTTTAAAATTTTCAAAATTTTCAAAATTTTCAAAATTTTTCAAAATTTTCAAAATTTTCAAAATTTTCAAAATTTTCAAAATTTTCAAAATTTTTAAAATTTTCAAAATTTTCAAAATTTTCAGAAAATTTTCAAAATTTTCAAAATTTTCAAAATTTTTTAAAATTTTCAAAATTTTATTTCAAATTTTCAAAATTTTCAAAATTTTCAAAATTTTCAAAATTTTCAAAATTTTCAAAATTTTCAAAATTTTCAAAATTTTCAAAAAAAAAAATTTCAAAATTTTCAAAATTAATTTTTTCAAAATTTTTTAAAATTTTCAAAATTTTCAAAATTTTCAAAATTTTCAAAATTTTCAAATTTTTCAAAATTTTCAAAATTTTCAAATTTTCAAAATTTTCAAAATTTTCAAAATTTTTCAAAATTTTCAAAATTTTCAAAATTTTCAAAAAAAATTTTCAAAATTTTCAAAATTTTCAAAATTTTCAAAATTTTTAAAATTTTCAAAATTTTCAAAATTTTCAAATTTTTCAAAATTTTCAAAATTTTCAAAATTTTTAAATTTTTAAATTTTTCAAAATTTTCAAAATTTTCAAAATTTTCAAAATTTTCAAAATTTTCAAAATTTTCAAATTTTTAATTTTCAAAATTTTTAAAATTTTTAAAAATTTTCAAAATTTTCAAAATTTTCAAAATTTTCAAAATTTTCAAAATTTTTAAAATTTTCAAAATTTTCAAAATTTTCAAAATTTTCAAAATTTTCAAAATTTCTCAATATTCAAATTTTCAAAATTTTCAAAATTTTCAAAATTTTCAAAATTTTCAAAATTTTCAAAATTTTCAAAATTTTTAAAATTTTTCAAATTTTTTAAATTTTCAAAATTTTCAAAATTTTCAAAATTTTAAAATTTTCAAAATTTTAAAATTTTCAAAATTTTCAAAATTTTTCAAAATTTTCAAAATTTTCAAAATTTTCAAAATTTTCAAAATTTTCAAAATTTTCAAAATTTTCAAAATTTTCAAAATTTTCAAAATTTTTAAAATTTTCAAAATTTTCAAAATTTTCAAAATTTTCAAAATTTTCAAAATTTTTAAAATTTTCAAAATTTTCAAAATTTTCAAAATTTTCAAAATTTTTAAAATTTTCAAAATTTTCAAAATTTTCAAAATTTTCAAAATTTTCAAAATTTTTCAAAATTTTCAAAATTTTCAAAATTTTTAAAATTTTCAAAATTTTCAAAATTTTTTAAAATTTTCAAAATTTTCAAAATTTTCAAAATTTTCAAAATTTTCAAAATTTTCAAAATTTTCAAAATTTTCAAAATTTTAAAATTTTCAAAATTTTCAAAATTTTCAAAATTTTCAAAATTTTCAAAATTTTCAAAATTTTCAAAATTTTCAAAATTTTCAAAATTTTCAAAATTTTCAAAATTTTCAAAATTTTCAAAATTTTCAAAATTTTCAAAATTTTAAAATTTTCAAAATTTTCAAAATTTTCAAAATTTTCAAAATTTTCAAAATTTTCAAAATTTTCAAAATTTTCAAAATTTTTTAAAATTTTCAAAATTTTCAAAATTTTCAAAATTTTTAAAATTTTCAAAATTTTCAAAATTTTCAAAATTTTTCAAATTTTCAAAATTTTCAAAATTTTCAAAATTTTCAAAATTTTCAAAATTTTCAAAATTTTTAAAATTTTCAAAATTTTTAAAATTTTCAAAATTTTCAAAATTTTCAAAATTTTTAAAATTTTCAAAATTTTCAAAATTTTCAAAATTTTCAAAATTTTCAAAATTTTCAAAATTTTCAAAATTTTCAAAATTTTCAAAATTTTTTAGAATTTTCAAAATTTTCAAAATTTTCAAAATTTTCAAAATTTTCAAAATTTTTTAAAATTTTCAAAATTTTCAAAATTTTCAAAATTTTCAAAATTTTCAAAATTTTCAAAATTTTCAAAATTTCAAAATTTTCAAAATTTTCAAAATTTTCAAAATTTTCAAAATTTTTAAAATTTTCAAAATTTTCAAAATTTTCAAAATTTTTAAAATTTTCAAAATTTTTTAAATTTTCAAAATTTTCAAAATTTTCAAAATTTTCAAAATTTTCAAAATTTTCAAAATTTTCAAAATTTTCAAAATTTTCAAAATTTTCAAAATTTTCAAAATTTTTCAAAATTTTCAAAATTTTCAAAATTTTCAAATTTTTCAAAATTTTTCAAAATTTTCAAAATTTTTCAAAATTTTCAAAATTTTCAAAATTTTCAAAATTTTTCAAATTTTCAAAATTTTCAAAATTTTTCAAAATTTTCAAATAATTTTTTTCAAAATTTTCAAAATTTTCAAAATTTTCAAAATTTTCAAAATTTTCAAAATTTTCAAAATTTTCAAAATTTTCAAAATTTTCAAAATTTTCAAAATTTTCAAAATTTTCAAAATTTTCAAAATTTTTAAAATTTTCAAAATTTTCAAAATTTTATTTTCAAAATTTTTAAAATTTTTAAAATTTTCAAAATTTTCAAAATTTTCAAAATTTTCAAAATTTTCAAAATTTTCAAAATTTTCAAAATTTTCAAAATTTTCAAAATTTTCAAAATTTTAAAAATTTTCAAAATTTTTCAAAATTTTCAAAATTTTCAAAATTTTCAAAAATTTTCAAAATTTTGAAATTTTTCAAAATTTTCAAAATTTTCAAAATTTTCAAAATTTTTTAAAATTTTCAAAATTTTCAAAATTTTCAAAATTTTCAAAATTTTTCAAAATTTTAAAAATTTTCAAAAATTTCAAAATTTTCAAAATTTTCAAAATTTTCAAATATTTTCAAAATTTTTCAAAATTTTCAAAATTTTCAAAATTTTCAAAATTTTCAAAATTTTGAAATTTTCAAAATTTTCAAAATATTCAAATTTTCAATTTAATTTTCAAAATTTTTAAAATTTTTTGTATTCAAAATTTTAAAATTTTCAAAACTTTTCAAAATTTTCAAAATTTTAAAATTTTCAAAATTTTCAAAATTTTCAAAATTTTCAAAATTTTAAAATTTTCAAAATTTTTGAATTTTCAAAATATTTTAAAATTTTCAAAATTTTCAAAATTTTCAAAATTTTCAAAATTTTCAAAATTTTCAAAATTTTTAAAATTTTCAAAATTTTTAAAATTTTCAAAATTTTTAAAATTTTCAAAATTTTCAAAATTTTTAAAATTTTCAAAATTTTTAAAATTTTTCAAAATTTTCAAAATTTTCAAAATATTCAAAATATTCAAAATTTTCAAAATTTTCAAAATTTTCAAAATTTTAAAATTTTCAAAATTTTCAAAATTATTAAAATTTTCAAATTTTTAAAATTTTCAAAATTTTTTAAAATTTTCAAAATTTTCAAAATTTTATAAAATTTTCAAAATTTTCAAAATTTTCAAATATTCAAAATTTTAAAATTTTCAAATTTTTCAAAATTTTGAAAATTTTCAAAATTTTCAAAATTTTCAAAATTTTCAAAATTTTCAAAGATTTTCAAAATTTTGAAAATTTTCAAAATTTTTTAAAAATTTCAAAATTTTCAAAATTTTCAAAATTTTTAAAATTTTCAAAATTTTTCAAAATTTTCAAAATTTTCAAAATTTTCAAAATTTTCAAAATTTTCAAAATTTTTCAAAATTTTCAAAATTTTCAAAATTTTCAAAATTTTCAAATTTTTCAAAATTTTCAAAATTTTCAAAATTTTCAAAATTTTCAAAATTTTCAAAATTTTCAAATTTTTCAAACTCTTTGTATTTTTCAAATTTTTCAAATTTTCTAAATATTCAAATTTTCAAAATTGTCAAATTTTCAAAATTTTTAAAATTTTTTGTATTCAATAATTTTAAAATTTTCAAAACTTTCAAAATTTTCAAAATTTTTTAAATTTTCAAAATTTTAAAATTTTTCAAATTTTCAAAATTTCAGTTTTCAAAATTTTCAATATTTTCAAAATTTTTTAAATTTTCAAAATGTTTAAAATTTTCAAAATTTTTAAAATTTTCAAAATTTTTAAAATTTTCAAAATTTTCAAAATTTCAAATTTTCAAAATTTTCAAAATTTTCAAAATTTTTTAAATTTTCAAAATATTTAAAATTTTCAAAATTTTTAAAATTTTCAAAATTTTCAAAATTTTCAAAATATTTCAAAATTTTCAAAATTTTCAAAATTTTCAAAATTTTCAAAATTTTCAAAATTATCAAAATTTTCAAAATTTTCAAAATTTTCAAAATTTTCAAAATTTTCAAAATTTTCAAAATTTTCAAAATTTTTAAAATTTTCAAAATTTTCAAAATTTTCAAAATTATCAAAATTTTTAAAATTTTCAAAATTTTCAAAATTTTCAAAATTTTCAAAATTTTCAAATATTTCAAAAATTTACAAATTTTCAAAATTTTTCAAAATTTTCAAAATTTTCAAAATTTTTCAAAATTTTCAAAATTTTTCAAAATTTTCAAAATTTTCAAAATTTTCAAAATTTTTAAAATTTTCAAAATTTTCAAAATTTTCAAAATTTTCAAAATTTTTCAAAATTTTCAAAATTTTCAAAATTTTTAAAATTTTCAAAATTTTCAAAATTTTCAAAATTTTCAAAATTTTCAAAATTTTCAAAATTTTCAAAATTTTCAAAATTTTCAAAATTTTTAAAATTTTCAAAATTATTCAAAAATTTTTTTAAATTTTCAAAATTTTCAAAATTTTCAAAATTTTTCAAATTTTTCAAAATTTTCAAATTTTTAAAATATTTAAAATTTTCAAGATTTTAAATTTTCAAAATTTTTAAAATTTTCAAAATTTTCAAAATTTTCAAAATTTTCAAAATTTTCAAAATTTTCAAAATTTTTAAAATTTTCAAAATTTTCAAAATTTTCAAAATTTTCAAAATTTCAAAAATTTTCAAAATTTTCAAAATTTTAAAATTTTTCAAAATTTTCAAAATTTTCAAAATTTTCAAAATTTTTTAAATTTTCAAAATTTTCAAAATTTTTCAAAATTTTCAAAATTTTCAAAATTTTCAAAATTTTCAAAATTTTCAAAATTTTTAAAATTTTCAAAATTTTTAAATCTTTCAAAATTTTCAAAATTTTCAAAATTTTCAAAATTTTCAAAATTTTCAAAATTTTCAAAATTTTCAAAATTTTCAAAATTTTCAAAATTTTCAAAATTTTTAAAATTTTCAAAATTTTCAAAATTTTTAAAATTTTCAAAATTATTCAAAATTTTCAAAATTTTTAAAATTTTCAAAATTTTCAAAATTTTCAAATTTTTCAAAATTTTCAAAATTTTCAAAATTTTCAAAATTTTCAAAATTTTTCAAAATTTTCAAAATTTTCAAAATTTTCAAAATTTTCAAAATTTTCAAAATTTTTAAAATTTTTAAAATTTTCAAAATTTTCAAAATTTTCAAAATTTTCAAAATTTTAAAAATTTTTCAAAATTTTCAAAATTTTCAAAATTTTCAAAATTTTCAAAATTTTCAAAATTTTCAAAATTTTTAAAATTTTCAAAATTTTAATTTTCAAAATTTTAAAATTTTTCAAAATTTTCAAATTTTTTTCAAAATTTTTCAAATTTTCAAAATTTTTCAAAATTTTCAAAATTTTCAAAATTTTCAAAATTTTCAAAATTTTCAAAATTTTCAAAATTTTTTGACAAAATTTTCAAAATTTTTCAAAATTTTTTAAAATTTTTTAAAATTTTCAAAATTTTCAAAATTTTCAAAATTTTCAAAATTTTGAAAATTTTCAAAATTTTTGAAAATTTTCAAAATTTTCAAAATTTTTCAAAATTTTCAAAATTTTCAAAATTTTTAAAATTTTTGTAAAATTTTCAAAATTTTCAAAATTTTCAAAATTTTCAAAATTTTCAAAATTTTCAAAATTTTTAAAATTTTCAAAATTTTCAAAATTTTCAAAATTTTCAAAATTTTCAAAATTTTCAAAATTTTCAAAATTTTCAAAATTTTTAAAATTTTCAAAATTTTCAAAATTTTCAAAATTTTTAAAATTTTCAAAATTTTCAAAATTTTCAAAATTTTCAAAATTTTCAAAAATTTCAAAATTTTCAAAATTTTCAAAATTTTTAAAATTTTCAAAATTTTCAAAATTTTCAAAATTTTCAAAATTTTTAAAAATTTTCAAAATTTTCAAAATTTTCAAAATTTTTCAAATATTTTTAAATTTTCAAAATTTTCAAATTTTTCAAAATTTTCAAAATTTTCAAAATTTTCAAAATTTTCAAAATTTTTAAATTTTTAAAATTTTCAAAATTTTTGATTCAAAATTTTCAAAATTTTCAAAATTTTTAAAATTTTCAA
Source organism: Zaprionus davidi (assembly GCA_018903715.1). Classification (NCBI taxonomy): domain Eukaryota; kingdom Metazoa; phylum Arthropoda; class Insecta; order Diptera; family Drosophilidae; genus Zaprionus; species Zaprionus davidi. Next base: position 4,816 of record JAEIGL010000271.1, on the reverse strand, counting down.
AATTTTCAAAATTTTCAAAAATTTTCAAAATTTTCAAAATTTTCAAAATTTTTTTCAAAATTTTCAAAATTTTCAAAATTTTCAAAATTTTCAAAATTTTCAAAATTTTCAAAATTTTTAAAATTTTCAAATTTTTAAAATTTTCAAAATTTTATCAAAATTTTTAAAATTTTCAAAATTTTCAAAATTTTCAAAATTTTCAAAATTTTCAAAATTTTCAAAATTTTCAAAATTTTCAAAATTTTCAAATTTTTCAAAATTTTCAAAATTTTCAAAATTTTCAAAATTTTTCAAAATTTTCAAAATTTTCAAAATTTTTCAAAATTTTCAAAATTTTCAAAATTTTCAAAATTTTCAAAATTTTCAAAATTTTCAAAATTTTCAAAATTTTCAAAATTTTTTAAAATTTTCAAATATTTTCAAAATTTTCAAAAAAATTTTCAAAATTTTTCAAAATTTTCAAAATTTTCAAAATTTCAAAATTTTCAAAATTTTCAAAATTTTCAAAATTTTCAAAATTTTCAAAATTTTCAAAATTTTCAAAATTTTCAAAATTTTCAAATTTTTTTTAAAATTTTCAAAATTTTTCAAAATTTTCAAAATTTTCAAAATTTTCAAAATTTTCAAAATTTTCAAAATTTTCAAATTTTTCAAAATTTTCAAAATTTTTAAAATTTTCAAAATTTTCAAAAATTTTCAAATTTTTCAAATTTTTAAAATTTTCAAAATTTTCAAAATTTTCAAAATTTTTAAATTCCAAAATTTTCAAATATTTCAAAATTTTTAAAATTTTCAAAATTTTTCAAAAATTTTAAAATTTTCAAAATTTTCAAAATTTTTAAAATTTTCAAAATTTTCAAAATTTTCAAAATTTTCAAAATTTTTAAAATTTTCAAAATTTTAAAAATTTTCAAAATTTTTCAAAATTTTCAAAATTTTCAAAATTTTCAAAATTTTCAAAATTTTCAAAATTTTTCAAAATTTTTCAAAATTTTCAAAATTTTCAAAATTTTCAAAATTTTCAAAATTTTTCAAAAATTTCAAAATTTTCAAAATTTTCAAAATTTTCAAAATTTTCAAAATTTTTTTCAAAAATTTCAAAATTTTCAAAATTTTCAAAATTTTTCAAAATTTTTAAAATTTTCAAAATTTTCAAAATTTTTGAAAATTTTCAAAATTTCATTTTCAAAATTTTCAAATTTCAAAATTTTTAAAATTTTCAAAATTTTCAAAATTTTCAAAATTTTCAAAATTTTCAAAATTTTCAAAATTTTCAAAATTTTCAAAATTTTTAAAATTTTCAAAATTTTCAAAATTTTCAAAATTTTTTAAAATTTTCAAAATTTTTTAAATTTTTCAAAATTTTCAAAATTTTTTCAAAATTTTCAAAATTTTCAAAATTTTTTCAAAATTTTCAAAATTTTCAAAATTTTCAAAATTTTTAAAATTTTCAAAATTTTCAAAATTTTCAAAATTTTCAAAATTTTCAAAATATTTTCAAAATTTTCAAAATTTTCAAATTTTTCAAAATTTTCAAAATTTTTAAAATTTTCAAATTTTTCAAAAATTTTTAAAATTTTCAAAATTTTCAAAATTTTTCAAATTTTCAAAATTTTTCAAAATTTTTCAAAATTTTCAAAATTTTCAAAATTTTCAAAATTTTCAAAATTTTTCAAAATTTTCAAAATTTTTAAAATTTTCAAAATTTTCAAAATTTTCAAAATTTTCAAAAATTTTCAAAATTTTCAAAATTTTTTTCAAAATTTTCAAAATTTTCAAAATTTTCAAAATTTTTTTCAATTTTTAAAAATTTTCAAAATTTTCAAAATTTTCAAAATTTTCAAAATTTTCAAAATTTTCAAAATTTTCAAAATTTTCAAAATTTTCAAAAATTTTTTTCAAAATTTTAAAAATTTTCAAAATTTTCAAAATTTTCAAAATTTTCAAAATTTTGAAAATTTTCAAAATTTTCAAAATTTTCAAAATTTTCAAAATTTTTAAATTTTCAAAATTTTCAAAAAATTTTCAAAATTTTCAAAATTTTGAAAATTTTCAAAATTTTTCAAAATTTTCAAAAAATTTCAAAATTTTCAAAATTTTCAAAATTTTAAAATTTTCAAAATTTTCAAAATTTTCAAAATTTTCAAAATTTTCAAAATTTTTCAAAATTTTCAAAATTTTCAAAATTTTCAAAATTTTCAAAATTTTCAAAATTTTCAAAATTTTCAAAAATTTTCAAAAATTTTAAAAATTTTGAAAATTTTTCAAAATTTTCAAAATTTTCAAAATTTTCAAAATTTTCAAAATTTTCAAAATTTTCAAAATTTTCAAAATTTTTCAAAATTTTCAAAATTTTTATCAAAATTTTCAAAATTTTCAAAATTTTCAAAATTTTAAAAATTTTTTCAATTTTCAAAATTTTCAAAATTTTCAAAATTTTCAAAATTTTTAAAAATTTTTAAAATTTTCAAAATTTTCAAAATTTTCAAAATTTTGAAAATTTTCAAAATTTTTAAAATTTTCAAAATTTTCAAAATTTTCAAAATTTTTAAAATTTTTAAAATTTTCAAAATTTTCAAAATTTTCAAAATTTTCAAAATTTTCAAAATTTTCAAAATTTTTAAAATTTTCAAAATTTTTCAAAATTTCAAAATTTTCAAAATTTTCAAAATTTTTCAAAATTTTTCAAAATTTTCAAAATTTTCAAAATTTTCAAAATTTTCAAAATTTTCAAAATTTTCAAAATTTTCAAAATTTTTAAAATTTTCAAAATTTTCAAAATTTTCAAAATTTTCAAAATTTTCAAAATTTTCAAAATTTTCAAAATTTTCAAAATTTTCAAAATTTTCAAAATTTTCAAAATTTTTAAAATTTTCAAAATTTTGAAAATTTTTTCAAAATTTTCAAAATTTTCAAAATTTTCAAAATTTTCAAAATTTTCAAAATTTTCAAAATTTTCAAAATTTTCAAAATTTTCAAAATTTTTCAAAATTTTCAAAATTTTCAAAATTTTCAAAATTTTCAAAATTTTTATTTTGAATTTTTCAAAATTTTAATTTTCAAAATTTTCAAAATTTTCAAAATTTTCAAAATTTTCAAAATTTTTTCAAAATTTTCAAAATTTTCAAATTTTTCAAAATTTTCAAAATTTTCAAAATTTTCAAAATTTTCAAATATTTTAAAATTTTCAAAATTTTCAAAATTTTCAAATATTCAATTTTCAAAATTTTCAAAATTTTCAAAATTTTCAAAATTTTTCAAAATTTTTTAAAATTTTCAAAAAAATTTTCAAAATTTTAATAAATTTTCAAAATTTTCAAAATTTTCAAAATTTTCAAAATTTTCAAAATTTTTTTCAAAATTTTTTTCAAAATTTTCAAAATTTTCAAAAATTTTCAAAATTTTCAAAATTTTAAAATTTTTCAAAATTTTCAAAATTTTCAAAATTTTAAAATTTTTTTCAAAATTTTCAAAATTTTCAAAATTTTCAAAATTTTCAAAATTTTCAAAATTTTTAAATTTTCAAAATTTTCAAAATTTTCAAAATTTTTAAAATTTTCAAAATTTTCAAAATTTTCAAAATTTTCAAATATTTTCAAAATTTTCAAAATTTTCAAAATTTTCAAAAAAAATTTTCAAAATTTTTAAAATTTTCAAAATTTTCAAAATTTTTTCAAAATTTTCAAAATTTTCAAAATTTTCAAAATTTTCAAAATTTTCAAAAATTTTCAAAATTTTCAAAATTTTCAAAATTTTCAAAATTTTCAAAATTTTCAAAATTTTCAAAATTTTCAAAATTTTCAAAATTTTCAAAATTTTCAAAATTTTTTTCAAAATTTTCAAAATTTTCAAAATTTTTTCAAAATTTTCAAAATTTTAAAATTTTCAAAATTTTCAAAATTTTCAAAATTTTCAAAATTTTCAAAATTTTCAAAATTTTCAAAATTTTCAAAATTTTCAAAAAAATTTTCAAAATTTTCAAAATTTTCAAAATTTTCAAAATTTTCAAATTTTTAAATTTTCAAAATTTTCAAAATTTTCAAAATTTTCAAAAATTTTTCAAAATTTTCAAAATTTTAAAATTTTCAAAATTTTCAAAATTTTCAAAATTTTCAAAATTTTCAAAATTTTCAAAATTTTCAAAATTTTCAAAATTTTCAAAATTTTCAAAATTTTAAAATATTTCAAAATTTTCAAAATTTTCAAAATTTTTCAAAATTTTAAAAATTTTCAAAATTTTTTTCAAAATTTTCAAAATTTTTTAAAATTTTCAAAATTTTCAAAATTTTCAAAATTTTCAAAATTTTCAAATTTTCAAAATTTTCAAAATTTTTCAAAATTTTCAAAATTTTCAAAATTTTCAAAAATTTTCAAATTTTTCAAAATTTTCAAAATTTTCAAAATATTTCAAAATTTTCAAAATTTTAATTTTCAAATATTTCAAAATTTTCAAAATTTTTTCAAAATTTTTGAATTTTCAAAATTTTTAAAATTTTCAAAATTTTCAAAATTTTCAAAATTTTCAAAATTTTCAAATTTTTCAAAAATTTTCAAATATTTTCAAAATTTTCAAAATTTTCAAAATTTTCAATAAAATTTTAAAATTTTTTTCAAAATTTTCAAAATTTTCAAAATTTTCAAAATTTTCAAAATTTTTAAATTTTCAAAATTTTAAAATTTTTCAGATTTTCAAAATTTCAGATTTTCAAAATTTTCAGTTTTCAAATTTTTTAAATTTTCAAAATTTTTAAAATTTTCAAAATTTTCAAAATTTTCAAAAAATTTTCAAAATTTTCAAAATTTTTCAAAATATTTT